>CM074299.1:12449637-12457137 GCA_037194245.1 Opsariichthys bidens
TTAAATATTGGATTACATGTAGGCCAGGGTGGTTCATAATAATTCATGTTTTAGGGTTCAAATCTGTGCATTGCCTGAATTTTCAGGAGGAAGAAAAGAACAAAGTGTGTCTAACATGCAGGCAAGGAATGAATAAAATAGGTGGTGGAATGTGGGTCAGACAAACTTTTTTTTTTATCAACTTATCAAACATTAAATTAGCATTTAATGTGCATTCAAATTTGAAAATTTATAAATCAAAGTTACATCATTTTAAAATCATCACGTCAAACACATCAAATCCAATGTGTTTTCCCATGCAAAACTAGCTCTTTGCCAGAGTTTTGTTAATGTATGTGGTTTTTATTGTGGTTGTTAATTCCAGGGCTTTGCTATGTGGTTGCAATGGTGCTTTGGGTGGTTGCTAGGGTGTTACTCTGTGGTAGCTATAGCGATCTGGGTGGTTTCAAGGCTTTGCTATGTGGTTGCTATTGTGGCTCCAGGGTTTTGGTAATGTATGTGGTTGCTATGATTTTTTTTTTGTGTGTGGTTGCTAGGTTGTTACTATGGTGTTCGTTATTATAGTTCCAAGGCTTTGCTATGTGGTTCCATTGCGCTTGGTATGGTGTTCATGGTGGTTACTAGGTTATTGCTATGGTGTTCGTTATCATAGTTCCAGGGCTTTGTTATGGTGGTTCCATTGCGCTTGGTATGGTGTTCATGGTGGTTGAGGTTGTTGCCATGGTGTTCTGGCTGGTTCCAGGGTTTTGCAATTTGGTTGTTAGGGTGTTGCTATGGTGTTTGCTATCACAGTTCCAGGGCTTTTGCTATGTGTTTGTTATCGTGGTTCCATTGTGATTGCAGTGGTGTTGCTAGATTGATGCAAGTTGATGCTATGGTTTTCCTGGTGGTTCCAGGGATTTGCTGTGTGGTTGCTAGGGTGTTACTATGGTGTTCTGATCCCTTATAAAACAAATAACACACCTCTCTTCATCAAAGTGAATGGTTTGAGTTAACATTGTGTTGCACAAGTGGCGCAGAATGACTTAAGTTATGAGCAATAGTACTAATGATTCTTGCCTTAGCAAACACCACCAATAATAACTGATAATGAGCATTATTATAAAGTGTGACCCAGACTAGAAAAAAAGAGTATCCAACAGAGTTTGAATAACACTATTAACATTTAAGTTTCTTTAGTGAGCTGAATTCCGAGTTTCATTTTCCGCTCCCACTTCAATCTAGACAACCATCTGTCCAAAGAAAAAGAGGAACGCTGAGCTCATCAGTCTTTGTGTTTGCGCTGTTCTCCTCTAATCTGAGACCCATCTGATTCGTTCTCATAGAATGGGAAGGTTAAGGTCTTTTTAAGGAGAACAGTTCTCAAATGAATGTATGCCAGTGTCCCTCAGAGGCCACCGAATCCCCCGAGAAAGTGGGACACTGTTGTGGAACAGAGATAGTCACACGAAGGCATTTGATCCTCACCGCTTCCAAAGAGATTGATTTACCAGAAAGCGATCATTAGTTACAATGGGTTGCAAGCAGAGACTTCACTACTGGACACGTGTATCTCTTTCAGGGATCCCTGATGAGAAAAAGCCTCTCATTAGTTTCTTTTCATCTGTTATAATCTTCATGAAATCTAAATGGATTTTTTGGGACTTTTACCTCATATCTGTTTGCTTGGAAGCTGTTGGCCTAGCATTTCAATATGCCCCACCCCGGTTTCCTATTTCAGTATGTCAGCTCAGGAAAAGCTAAGTGCCTTTAACGCTCTCACTTGTAACTTTGGCCTAATTGAAATCCCTTGGACTGGTTTAATTTATTGTGCAAGACAAATCTAGACACACTACACAGACATAATTCCTCACTTCCCCTCCCCGTTGACCCTTTGGAACAGTCTGTCCCCGGGTGGCTCCGTTCTGCAGTTTTAGTGCTCTGGCTTCAGTTCAGTGGGAACTTGAAGAGGCTTTGGGTTTCTCTGTGGAGGGTGTTGAGCCACTGGCGTTCACTGTAACTGTGTTGTGTTCTGACCCTGGAAAATAGTGTTTTGTGTGTCATCATTAAACATCGAGTAGGACACAAGTGTACATTTTGATGATAGAATGACCTCCGACCACCATTACTTTAAAGCAGGCTATTTGGAGTGCACTTACGCTTTTTTTCATACGTATAGCAAAAATGTAACTATATACATGTTCAAACGTTTGGGGGCCCTAAGATTTTTAATGTATTAGAAAGAAATCTCTTATACTCCCCAAAGCTGTATTTATTTGATAGAAAATACAGTAAAAACAGTAATATTGTTAAAAATGATTATAAAGTGCTTTCTATTTTAATATATTTTAAAATGTAATTTATTCCTGTGATCAAAGCTGAATTACTCCAGTCTTCAGTGTCACATGATCCCTCAGAAATCATTCTAATATGCTGATTTGCTGCTCAAGAAACACTTGTTGCAACAGTTATACTGCTTAATAATTTTGTGGAAAAACGTGATACTTTGTTTTTTTGCACCGCACACAGCAACTTTTGGCATTTTTAAAGCTTATTTTGACTGAAGTGACTCTTTTGTTGGATGTTTTCGCATATCTGTTTGATATCAGTGAGTAGCAAAAGTAAGTCTGAAAGTTCAGTTGTATTTTGCATAGTGCTCTTTTATTTCAGAAGATTTGTCCTTTTATGATCCATTTAAACATTCCATTTGTGTGCAAGAGTTCATTTATGTTTGATTTATTTTGGTGTTTTCTTTTGCATGTCCCCAATAACCCTGAAACAGATGAGATGCAAAGAAAAAATGGTAATACTGTATGTAAAACGCCATGTAGGAGTGATTCAAGCCGATAGTAGATCTCATACGGTTCTTGCAGCTGTCTAAATGGACAACATCTGAACCCAATAAACTCTATAAAGCGCAGACACAGACTTCATTTGTGGAAGATAACTTTTTTATTATTATTTTATAATCAGGTTTTACCTGTGGGACTCTGTGGGGTTGCATTTTATCCATGACTAAATAAATCAACAGTGAATTTACTTTTTCCTCAGATCTTGCTTCTCACTAGACAGCTATGTTTTGGAGACTTGAAGGTTTTTGCCCTAAAACGACTTGACCTGGTTTTTCCTCAGTCTCCAAATCCACTGGATAAACTACAGGCTTAACATTCATTTTGTGAAATGGAAACTTTTTGTTAATAATGTAAAAGATCACCATAACAGGATGTTCATTTGTAATAGAGACCTATTGTTACCACCTGCATTTGTTACTAAACTCACAGTGTTTGAACAAAAAAACAAACAAAAAAATCTCTGAATTGAAAGGAAAACAAGTGTTTTTACATGAGTGCACAGGGTAATTACAAAGCTTTTATGTAACCTCTCATTTCAGGAATACTATTTTGGGTATGAAAACAAAAAAGGGCTTTGAGCTTTGGACAAACTGATGAGACGGGCAATTTGTCATGCCAATACTTGTTCTCAAAACACTGAGGTTACTCTTGCTCATGTTTCCCACAGTTTTACTCTTGCAGATTCTTGATTCTCCCACTAAACTTTACCCTCATGTGATGCTACAATGGCTTTGGCTGGAAAAGCCTCTTTTGTATAGCTTTCACAGTGGGAGAAACTCTGGGTTTTGGTTGTTTTAAGTCTGTCTAAGAGGCAGTTTGTGTTTTTTGGCTCTCACATCTGTGTGCGTGACGCTAATCAATGTAGGTCTTAGACCAATTTTTTTTTTTATTGCATCCGATTATGAAGCATCATACCAATTGACCCTTTGCAAACAGTTTGATTGACAGGCGATCTGACCAATCATAACCCCAAATCCGCCATTTTGTCCGACAAAGCAGTCAGGGGAGTTAGTAGATTAACGTTGGTGAAAATTGAAACAACATTCCTTCTGATGTTCATTCATGTTTATTTGATGCTATAAATGAACTAGTATGAAGAGATGATCGGTTCACGAGCCGCTTGAAGGAGCTACAGCGATCTGTCACGACACATTAAAGAGACACTATATGCTATTTATTGATTAAAGTTATTTAAAAAATTACAATATTGTAAATATGAAACTGTTTCATATAAAAGTAACCTGCCCTGTCTTGTCTGTCGACGTGCTGTCAGTGTCCTCTTTGCTCCGCGATGTATTTTTCACTCCGTGAGAACATGATGTGTGGCGTGAGAGCGCATGACTTCGGTCATTGTCTTTGCGAAGGGTCAATTGGTATTTTTTCTGAGCTAACTTTCTGAGCCATTTATGCAATTATTTATTTCTAACCTTTAACTACGAATGTGATCCTCTCATGTTTGACAACCAGAAAGTGTCTAAATACTTTTTATCTGTATTTGAATAATAATTTGAATTGTAAAGCTATTGCTTTATAATTTAAAAGTTTCACTTCTTTTTTATTTATTTATTTTTTTGTGTGAAATAGCTTGCTTTAAAAGTGTCATTCTTTTAAATAAATGTCAATTGTTTTAATATTTTGTTATATAATGCAATGCCATTTAGACATTTTTAAATTCTCAGATACTTTTTGGGGCTGATGAATATCACATAAAAAATATTTTTATCTGGCTGTGTGACTTTTGGTTATAAAACCCAAAATGATTTTATGGATTTGGCTAGTAAGAGTTGCACTGTTGCTGACCTGAAGGCCTGAAAGGGGATCAATCACCTGACAGCTCTTGAACTTGTGTTCTCTGGAAAGAACTACTTGCGTATAGTAAAAATAACATTCTCTTTGCACCGTTCGATTATTACGCATCATGTTCAAGATCTCAAGATTTATAAATTTAGGTTATTTCTTTGCAGAATTTGTTCTAGCATAGCCTTGATTCTTGTAAATTATTTGTGAATGGCTTTGGACAAACTGTATGGTGGGTGGTGACCTCTCTTCACTGAGGTCATATAGAATGAACTGCATTACCTCGCTGAACTTCTATTTCCAGCAGTGTCAACATCAGCAGGTTCATATAGCTTTCTGCAAGCACCTTCACTTCTGTTGTTTTGTACAATTCCGTCCGTCCGTCCGTCCCTGGTTTAAATTTAGTATGTTTTTATGTCTCTGTTTGTGTTGGTAGACTGCCGTAATCTTTCAAATCTGGACTTGTTCAGCTTTTCATTTGTGCTTCACTTTCAATCGAATTCCATCCGCACTCTCGGGCCCCCCCGGGGTCTCCTCATCATGTCTGAGCCCTAATGGAGGTGCACCTGGCCTGCTTGCGGAATTCCGCACTCAGGGTGGAACAATGCTCAGCGGTTCTTTGTTCCCAGTGGAGCATCCGAGCACCGCGGCGCGGACCGTGTGAAGACCTGAGGGGGGAGCGAGAGGGTTTGAGGGGGTGGGTGGAGGGGTCTGCTCTCTGAACTTACTCTGTGAAAGTGATCTCTGACCTTTGATATGCAGAGAAGAACAACAAACATGACGTTTGTGGTATGACAGATGTCTAATGTTGATAAACCGTTCAAAGACTGATTGTGCTGCTGCTGTACATGGAATTATGCAATGTTTAAAAATACTGCACCTTCTTTTGTCTCATTTCTTCGCACTAGATCTGAGAGCTTTTATTGTCTCTCATGTTTTGTTTGTATCATAGTAATCTCAAATAACAAACTGTTTACTACTAAAATCATATTTAGGTAGTTTTATAACTATTATTTGTTTTAAAAATGACAAATGACAAAATGCATATATGAATATATATGCTATATGTATATATTCACACCTGTTATTTGTTTTAAAAATCTCAAAATCTGTGTGTGTGCAGACTTGGGAAAAATGACTAAATTCCATTATTATATAGTATTATATTTAGTATGTTATTATATTTAGTATTTAGTATGTAAAATAATGATATAATAACATATTTAGTATTTAGTATGTTAAATAATGCATTACAATATTGCTCTACTTCTTAAAAAAGTAACTAATTGCATTGCTTTTTATGGAAGTAATGTGTTACATTACTTTTACATTACTTTTTCTCAGCTGGGCTGGGCTTGCTTGTTTATTTTTTTTTTAAAGGTCTTTTTGGCAAATATAAAGGCGCTTTCACAACAAAAGAGAAATTAATAAGCTTCAGGCTGATCACAAATGTTCATCTAAAGTCATTTTTGAATATTTAGTACGATTGAATTGGATCATCGAAGGTCAGCAGCAAAGAAATTGGTTAATAAAGTAAGATTAAATACATAAAATGGTAAAACTTTACAATAAGGTTCATTAGTTAAACATTAGTTAATGTATTGACTAACCTGAACTAACCATGAGAAATACATTTGTTACTGTATTTACTAATCTCCGTTGACGTTAGTTAATGAAAATATAGTTGTTCATTGTTTGATCATGTTAGTTCACAGTGCATTACAGTAACTAATGTTAACAAGATTTTAATAATGTATTAGTAAATGTTGAAATTAACATTAACAAAGATTAATAAACGCTGTGTAAGTGTAGTTCATTATTAGCTCATGTTAACTAATGAACCTTATTGTAAAGTGTTACCCATAAAATATATTTGCTTAATTTAATATATTTAATTATTGAAGGTTTGTGCGTCATTTTGAGGAATACTGACTCAGTTTTTGTGTAATTGAGATAAGTAAAAGCTCACAATTATTCTAGATCTACAATAACCGTCATGTTTACACACACACACACACGTTTGTTTTGCTATCAAAGTGAGGACATTCCATTGGCGTAATGGTTTTTTATACTGTACAAACTGTACATTCTGTCCCCCCACCTCCCACCCCCTAAACTTAACCCTCACTGAAAACATTCTGCATTTTTTAATAAAACCTTGTTTAGTAGGTTTTTAAAGCTGTTTGAAAAGTGGGGACATATGAAATGTCCTCATATTTCACGTTGAATTTGTAATACCAGTGTCATACCCATGTCATTATACACATTTGTGTCCTGATATGTCACAAAAATGCACGCACACACACACACACACACACACACACACTCATTTTGAATTGTTGTCCAGGTCTGGAATGACATAAATCATTTTCAAGTTTTTATTATTTTAGGTGAACTTCCCTTTTAAGTTCAAGATGCAGCAACTCATTTCAGCATTTACTAATAATACAAAATGTTAGTGTCATTTAATGTCATGACCAACTCATGGCCAATTTAGATTTGCTATATAATATGCATTGCATTCATGTCTTTCTTAATTTTAAATCATAATGCCTGAGGTGCCAATTAACATAATACCGATGTTGCCACTGTCAGACATGATTAGTGTGTTCAGCAGTGTTGGGTAGTAAAGCCCGGTTCTGTGCAACATGCCACGTGGCAAGTGTATTTGTAAAGAATAGTCTCGTTGAAAATCTATGCAATATTACAACCTACACCAAAATCAGTAACCCGGCCATATGGCCACATAATCCTGATGTTTATGATGGTTTCTGATTAAAATAACAATCAGAGAGTAAAATAGACATTCAGTTTCATTTCATTGTTTAAAAAAACTGGAGCGGGAGGTTATGCAATCATTCAAGATGTGATT
>CM074299.1:12464637-12479298 GCA_037194245.1 Opsariichthys bidens
TGTGAGTGTTGATGTGACAGCTCTCAGTAGGGTCAATTGTATGCCTGAAGTGGGCTGAAATCACAGAAAGGACCTCCGTTACTCTACAGTGTAAGACGTCTATTGTACGAAACCGCACTTATGGATATTTATGTGTTGTCTTTCACACTGAATTTATATGGGCATTTGTAGTAAGCAAGATGTGTGTCGCTGAGGTTTTAAATTAATGACTGTAAATTATTAAGTAGGGTCGACCAGTGACACGTGGTGAGTTGTAACACAATCTGTTTAACCAATTAGAAATGTGCTACATGGTGACATCACTATCATACTTGACCAACACCATCCTGAAGTAATAGCAGAAGATGTAAAACTGTGTAGTTGTAACCGATTGTGTGCACTCCTAGGCCTTTACTTTAAGATGTTTACTGGTGTATTTTTTGTAATGGTTCAGTTTATATGAATGTGATTAATTGCAACAGGGCTGCAATATTGTTCGATTGAGGTGTTTGTGTTGGCAAAAGCTTTTGTCTGTGTATTGTACATGTAATTTGTCCAGCTTTATGTGTCATCTCTAACTTTGGCAGTAATGTTGCTGCATTGCTTGCAAACTGGCCATTGAAATTTGCTTACATCAGTATTGACACTTTAGTGTTGGCAGAGCGGCATTGTCATTGTCGCAGTTTTTCTGGAGTCTAGCCATCTCATCGGCTGGCCTTTTTTTAATCTATTGAGTTTGAATCATCTGACATTGTTCAAACTAGGTGGTGTATGGGTAGTTTTGGCATTAGGTTGCATACGCTGTAATGCTTTTGAATGGGTATCTTAGCATTTTAGCGATTCTGCTTATTGATTCCAATTCAAAGTTTCAATTCCAATAAGGTAAAAAAAAGTCATTTATATATCGAACATATTTTTCTGCAAAACGTACTGTTGCTGCTGAATACAGTGAACAACAATCAGCAGCCTAAAGAACACTTACACAAGGAACTTTTGCCTAAGATTTGAACAGAAATACCACAACAAAAACAACTTGCCTAGCTAATATAAATTTCAAACATTATTAAAGACAAACAGTCAGTAATAAAATAATAATAATAATAAACAAATTAGCAAAAGCACAAATATATACAAATGTATCAAATATAAAATCACACTGCATAGTTTTCTTCATTAATGACACAGACGGCAGCAGGTTTATTAGGCTACTGTCACCGTAATGGGTTAGTTCACCCAAAAATGAAAATTCCGTCATTAATTCCTCACCCTCATGTCGTTCATTCAACTTTGGAACACAAATTAAGAAGCCAGCAAGATATTTAACACTTTCAGATGCCCAGAAAGCTACTGAAATGCTTTTAAAACTCAATATTATAAAGTGACGAGAATACTTTTTCTGCGACAAAAACACAAAATAACGACTTTTCAACAATATCTAGTGATGGCTGATTTCAAAACACTGCTTTGAAGCTTTTACGAATCTTTTGTTTCGAATCAGTGGTTCGGAGCGCCAAAGTCACACGCTTCATTAAATATAGAGCCATGTCACTCAAGATATCTTCAAAGGAGCGAGCAAAGATAATCCATCACATATGCAGATTGATATCTAAACGTTTATTTTAATTCTCACTAACATTTAAATCAAATAAAAACGCCATAGATATTGCTGTCAGCTCGTACTGCCGTTAACACTTTCTCTGACAAGCAATGAGACCTGTTTTCCTGTTTGTTCATGTGACAATTGTTTCTCAACTGTTCACTTAAGACAAAACCGACTGTGTTTTTACGAGGATATTTTAACATCATTTTGCGTGTATTTGTCCGGTGAAGCGAACGTATGCGAACGCAGGAATCGTTTAGAGGAGTCGAGATGCATGTGTCTTATTATGCAGGTTCTAAAATGTTGAATGGAAAGGATGTACTTTGTGTATTAAGGTTCTTTAACATAGTTGCATGGCTGAAATAAAATATGGTCACCCAACCCAAACCTATTGAACACAGGACAGAGCAGGGCTGTGGTAAAGGAAGATATAGATGCAAAGTCTCGTATTCACTTAACTGATAATACAGCGGCAAGAAAATTGGGTTCTCACTCGTCACAGAAGTCAGTCCAAACTCCGTAAACAATTGCAAGTTTATTCAGAACACAAAATTACAAAACAAAACCCATATCCAGTTGGTTCTCACGTCCTTACACTTGTTAAACCTTTAACTTGTATTTCCTTTACCCTTAAACACAAGTTTTATCCATAAAGACAGCAAGACATGTAAGAAAACATGTTTCTCCCTATTTTCTCTGCCCGCACCTATATCAACCCTGTAACACGTGCGTGGCTGTTAAAGAGACAGAACCAAGAATATACTTAAGCATAAGAAATAATACTGCAAAATATACATATGAAATATCAATGTTGCCTCTTAAAGAAATTTACAAAAAATATAATTTAAGTTATTACATGCAAATTAACACTCTAAGCAACAATTATATAAATTATTGACATATTAAATTGGCTCAGTTTACACAAAAATGACTTTTCTGTCATCATTTACTCACCTTTATGCCATTTCAAAGGAAGATGTAAAGATTTAACCCCATGAAGTTTACTCTATCATATTTGATACGCAAATGTCTAAGGTCTCTAAATGATCAATACATCACAGACGTCCCTTCAGGTCTTGTACATGTGTCTTTTGCTGTGAAATTTTTACAGATTTTTATAAAATGTAAGTATAACTTTTAAATGTAAGAATACATTTTTAGTAATAATTCAAGATTAACACTCACTGGACTGAAGTTACGTTGGTTTATTTTCAGAAAAATCATGTTAATATGATTATTGTATTAAATATGATGCCTCTGGCTTTTAAGGAACATTTATTTGTACATCTCTCAATCATCACTGCATTGCATATTATATGTTTGCCCCCACAATAAAAAGCTTAAATCAAAAAAGCATTAAAATATCATCTTACTAAGACATATTATTGGGAGATATAGTAGGACAACTGATATTTAAATGCATTGAATGAGTACTGTCAAATCTCATTGATTTACATTACAAGCTATCAAAATTGCATCTAACTTTTTGGCCATATAAATATTAGCAACTAAAAATTTTTATTTCATATTTTTGCTCAGTGTGGGCCTCTGAGTTTTTTCCCCATATTCTCACTATATCATAGTAAGCCATGATGTATATAATTAAAAAAAAAAAAAATTAAAAAATATTTTGTCTAATGGTTCAATCAAACACATTTTATATGCCAGTATTCATGTCTTACAATGAGAATGCTTTAATTCACTTAATGCTTTTAATTCAGTGATTTGATAAGGGATTTGACTGAATGTGACTCCAATTACAACGGCGCTAATTCTCGCCAAGTATGCTGCAAATCAATGAAACATTGTCTCTCTCCACTCAACCAATAGTGTTATTGTTAAAGAGGAAATGAATGCCTAGTGTCCTTTGTCTTAAGACCTTGAAAGCGATTGGGGGGCTCTTGACGTCTTTGGCTTTTGATTGATCGCCCGGGTTCATCAGTGGTGTCAACAGTATATAGATTTGCCGTTTGGTCACGGTGACGTCCCCTCACGATGTTCTGCTCTCACCACGTGAATCAGGAGAAGAACATCAGGGAAGACAGGAGAGGATGCTCCTTTGTTTGGGGCTGGTGTTTGGACACTGGCACAGAATGGCTTTTGATGGGCCGACCTGAAACGATGTGCCCTGTTTGGACCACTGTTACTCTCTTCTATTGTTGCAGATGACATGCCAACATGTGGAGGCTTCCCTCATCTGCTGAGCGCCTGACCAATCCAACACTGCCTCAGTGTTCTCCTCTACTCTCCGAATCACACAATAACTTCCTAACAGAGAAACATGCCCCTACACACCGGAAACGGCAGTTGTGTGGAGATAGTGAAAACAAATACGGCCTCTGAGCCAAGTCAAGTCAAGTAGAGTAAGGCACATTCTTATCGAAGATGTAGCCTTTTTTTTCACTGAGCAGGATATAATTACTCTAAAACTTGATTGTTCTAGGTATTAATTATGGGATGTATAGAGTGAGTACTTTTACATGCTATCACTTTCTCAATGCTTTAGCCACTTTTTATCTTATGACATAAAAATGTATGTCATTGCATTATATAACAAAATATTAAACCTAGTCACATTCATTCATACATTTTCACAAAAAGATTTTCAAGTTTAAAACAATAGTTATGATGAAGACAAAAACGTAGTCCATCAATTTTTGGTTGAGAAATGTTTGTGGATTCCATAGTCATCATTCATGTGATGAACAATACGTGGTTTGTTTGTTTATTTATTATGTTTTAATGTAATGAAGGATCCTGCATGATTTTTGTCATTCATGTCGTTCTTTTTCTTTTCTTTTTGCTACTTTTTAGGGCTGCATTTTTAAGTAATGGAAATATTTTGGCTGTACTATACAGTTACTTATCTTAAAAAACTTAAGCTAAAGCTAACATGAAAAGAATTGTGATAAAATCGTGGATCGGGATCGTGTCTGGAAAAAATTGTGATATTTTTCATGTCGACCACCCATTACATTTGTGTAATTAATGTGAAAGGAAGGCATTTTGTTTCTTCTTAAGCCCTATTTGGTGGGGAGTAGTTTTCAAATTTTTCAATAATTTTCACCCGATGTCTGTGATTTCATGTACCGATTCGGATAGGACTAACATCGCCGGGTTTATCACAAAGGTTGGAGTTTGTGTGTTCTGGATGTGGGCATTACAAAGCTCATGTGCTGTGTTTGTATGCGTCATTCATTACTTAAATCTCTTTTATTCCTTTATACCATTTTATTTTATTATTAAAACCCTATTTAAGTAAACTTTAAGAGTAGTAAACTTCACAAGTGGCTGTTTATAACAAACCCACATATGTGAGCAGCGAAATCATAAATAGTTTTGATAGTGTCCAAATACTTTTTGGGGCCACTTTAATGCAGCTTCCCATAATGCAGCGCGTGAATGAATCTCAATGTCTTTTTTTTTTTTTTTTTGGTCAATGATTTATCAGCTTCAATGTAGTCAGTGTAGCATCTAATCACTGCTTTTGTGTCTTCATGTCATCATTTTATACAATCTGGATTAATGTGACAGCTTGCCATGCAGCTCATCGCTTTTTCTTTCCCTCCTTTTTCTGACTTTTATTTATTTATTTACAGCTTAGTAAAGTAATGAGAGCCCTCATGCTGCTAGTCACACTTTTTAATCTGTCCTTTCTCACTAGATAAGGCTTTCTTCGTCACACAATGTTTTCATCCAAAACCTTGCATGCATATAGTAGATTGTACCTTATTAACAGTATTTACGCATTCAGTTACAGTTGATGGATAAGAAGAGTGTGAAACAAGAGATGTTTGGCTACTGAAGACAAAGACAGCTATAGTTGGGACTATTTCACAGTATTTTTCTTAATTCTATTTCAGAATATCATCTGTTGTGATTGGGCCCTGTTCTAAAACCTAGTGAGGTGCTTTGCTGTGTACTGTCTACAAAGACACCTTCAAAGGCAGCATCCCAACTGAATTTAAACCTCATTAGTTACAGATTTTAAACTTTATTCATATGCTATCAACAGGGCTGGGTAGGTTACTTTTAAAACGTATTTCACTACAGAATACAAAATACATGGTTTAAAAAGTAATTTGTAACGTATTTCGTTACATTACTCAAGTTTAGTAACTTAATCTAAATACTTTAGAATACTTTGGAATACTAATAAGTGTGGAACAAACACAAGTTTTTATCTCACAATTCTGACTTTTTCCCTCAGAACTGCGTGATATAAAGTTGCAATTGCGAGTTATAAAGTCCGAATTATGAGATAAAAACTCGCAATATTGAGAAAAGTCAAAAATATGAGACATAAACTCACATACTAAATTCACAATTGCAAGAAAAAAAATTAGTATTGCAAGTTTATATCTTCCAATTCTGACTTTATAACTTGCAATTCTAAAACTAATTGTGAGAAAAAGTTGCAGTGACCTTTTTTACAATTATAAAATGACTCACAAACAACTATCACAAAACATGAAAACCGTCGAAAACATGAAACTTAACTCTGCTTTTTCAGACTGTCAGAGTCAGAGAATCACCAATTTTCTGTTTAAATGACATTAAAATTCCAAGTAATCACTTTGGTAATCTAAAATACTTTTCAGATGTAACTGTAATCTGATTACCACCCATTTAAAATGTAACTGTAATGAAATACAGTTACTCAAATTTTGTATTTTACATAACTAAGTTACTTGTATTTCGTTACTCCCCAACCCTGGCTATCAACTATATGAAAGTATAAATAAGTAAGATAGCACATTTTAAATTCCATTTAAACATTTTTTTTTAAAAAGTTTTGGACTTGAATGAACTTAAAGTAATTTGAAGCTTAATTATTTGTTTAAAATATAGATTTGACCTTTATTTTCTGTCTTTTTACTGATACGGATGTGCTGTGGTGTAGTGATAATGTGAATAAAGGATCATAATCACTGTAATGGAACATATATGTAACAAAGTTCGTAAATATGGGAAGAAGGAGGCGGGAACCGGCGAACATTCAACAAGTTTAATTAACAAATAAACCAACAACGAAACAAAAAGTATAAGGGCGGCAGTTCCTCACGGCGACTGCCGCCCACACAAACCAAATAAAACACAACATAAAATCCAGGCCTGGTCCTCTCTCGTCCTCCACTGTCGTCGCTCCTCCTTTATGCTTCCGGAGCTCCTCCGTGGGGATTCGAGACCGGTGCGCCGAGCACCTGAAGCTCGTTAACTCTCGCGTCACCGGCCTCGCGCCGTTCCCTCACGGCTCTCGCCCGCCCTGCTCGTCACATACCCCCATCGCCCCTCGCAGGCCGGGGGGTACCCACGAGGCTGCGCCTACTCCCCCCCCGGGGGCCAGTCCGTGGCCGCAGCGCATGGGGGTAAGGACAGACGAGACGAGAGAAAAGGAGACGGAAGCACAAGGAGCGACAAGGACGAGAGAGTGGAGAGAGGAAAACAAAGCAAAAAAAAAAAATTCCTGGTCCGGCTCCCCGACACACTGCCGCTCGGTCCTCAGCCCGCCGAGAGGCTCTTCCTCGCGGTGCCATGCGATGGCACTGGACGCTCGGTGGACGGCCCGATCCTCCTCCGCCCCCTGGCGGCCGGCGATGACTCCTCCTCATGAGGGCAGCCGGCAGCGAGCCCGCCGTTCCCTGCTCCTCCCCGCTCCGGCGGCAGGCAGCTGGCCTCGGCCCACGGCGGACGGCGGCTCCTCCCCGTTACGGCGGCAGGCAGCAGGCTTCGGCCCCCGGCGAACGGCGGCTCCTCCGCTCCCTCTTGGACGGCCGCCACCCCACCTCGTCCCAGGGGCGCGGCAGCGAGCTCTCCGTCCCACCCGTTGCTCAGACGCTCCAGTACCACCGCTTCGGGCAGCCACTCGCGGTCTTCACTCCCGCGCTGCCCGATCTCCGCAGCACCGCGATCCCCCTCAGCAGCGAGGGCTCTTCGACAGCATGTCCCTCCTTCCTCCCGGGTTTCGGCACCAGTGTAACAAAGTTCGTAAATATGGGAAGAAGGAGGCGGGAACCGGCGAACATTCAACATATTTAATAATCAAATAAACAAACAATGAAACGAAAGTATAAGGGCGGCAGTTCCTCACGGCGACTGCCGCCCACACAAACCAAATAAAACACAACATAAAATCCAGGCCTGGTCCTCTCTCGTCCTTCACTGTCGTCGCTCCTCCTTTATGCTTCCGGAGCTCCTCCGTGGGAGATACGAGACCGGTGCGCCGAGCACCTGAAGCTCGTTAACACTCGCGTCACCGGCCTCGCGCCGTCCCCCCACGGCTCTCGCCCGCCGTGCTCGTCACATACCCCCATCGCCCCTCGCAGGCCGGGGGGTACCCGCGAGACTGCGCTTACTCCCCCCCCGGGGGCCAGTCTCGGCGGCCGCAGCGCCTGGGGGTAAGGACAGACGAGACGAGAGAAAAGGAGACGGAAGCACAAGGAGCGACTAGGACGAGAGAGTGGAGAGAGGAAAACAACAACAACAAAAAAAAAAAATTCTTGGTCCGGCTCCCAGACACACTGCCGCTCGGTCCTCAGCCCGCCGAGAGGCTCTTCCTCGCGGTGCCATGCGGTGGCACTGGACGCTCGGTGGACGGCCCGATCCTCCTCCGCCCCCTGGCGGCCGGCGATGACTCCTCCTCATGAGGGCAGCCGGCAGCGAGCCCGCCGTTCCCTGCTCCTCCCCGCTCCGGCGGCAGGCAGCGGCCTCGGCCCACGGCGGACGACGGCTCCTCCCCGTTGCGGCGGCAGGCAGCAGGCTTCGGCCCCCGGCGAACGGCGGCTCCTCCGCTCCCTCTTGGACGGCCGCCACCCCACCTCGTCCCAGGGGCGCGGCAGCGAGCTCTCCGTCCCACCCGTTGCTCAGACGCTCCAGTACCACCGCTTCGGGCAGCCACTCGCGGTCTTCACTCCCGCGCTGCCCGATCTCCTCAGCACCGCGATCCCCCTCAGCAGCGAGGGCTCTTCGACAGCATGTCCCTCCTTCCTCCCGGGTTTCGGCACCAGTGTAACAAAGTTCGTAAATATGGGAAGAAGGAGGCGGGAACCGGCGAACATTCAACAAGTTTAATTAACAAATAAACCAACAACGAAACAAAAAGTATAAGGGCGGCAGTTCCTCACGGCGACTGCCGCCCACACAAACCAAATAAAACACAACATAAAATCCAGGCCTGGTCCTCTCTCGTCCTCCACTGTCGTCGCTCCTCCTTTATGCTTCCGGAGCTCCTCCGTGGGGATTCGAGACCGGTGCGCCGAGCACCTGAAGCTCGTTAACTCTCGCGTCACCGGCCTCGCGCCGTTCCCTCACGGCTCTCGCCCGCCCTGCTCGTCACAATATATAATATAATTTAAACAGCTGATTCGATTTGCTACATTTCGTTTCCCTGGCTGTCACGACGGCCTCATGCACGTGTCCGCTGTATTCAATGTGAGTCAAGCCATTTTAAGTCTTCATTTTGTGAGTGGTCTGTGTTTTACCTGTGCTTGTTTTGTGCATGTGTGATGTTAACTCCACTACCTGTGGCGATCTCAGTGTGGGAACCTGAGCAGCCCCGACAGGATGTGGAGCACAGGCCTATAAATAAATCACATTTGCAATGAGTCACTCTCCACGCTGCCTCCGGGGAAAGAGACACAGAACGCGTTGGGGGTGGAAAGAGGGAGAGAAGGAGAGTAGGGGAGGAAAAAGAGACCAGGCAAAGCTCATCTACGTTGGTCAATGCCTTATATCTGTGACGTCTCCGAAACCTCCACGTGGCCAGATGAAAAAAAGCTCTTCATCAGGATCTGACTGCTTCATTCTAAGCCTCAAGCCTCTTTTTGAGATGAGAGTGAGAGAATTTGCCTGAATGAACGAGATTCGCTAAATCTCCCTGTTAGGAAGCTGCACTCGAAGCATGTGACGTACCTCCTTGTGACGTCCGTCCCCTCCCCTACGAGATGCACCTGCCTGCTCTATCTGTTATTCTACACAGGCTATGCATCATTTAACAGTAGTATGGCCCATATGTTATTATTATTTTACACTACCTTTCAAAAGTGCTGTTTTTATATCTATTTAAAAATGCTGTTCTTTTGAATTCATCAAAGAACATTGAAAAAATGTTTCCGTAAAAATATTAAGATATGAAGAAATGTTTCCAGTTTATTAGAATGGTTTCTGAAGGATACTGAACACTATAATAATGATGCCGAAAATTCAGCTTTGATCACAGAAAGAAATATTTTAAAATATATTCGCAAATTGTAATAATATTTCAAAATGCAGCTAAAATCAACCCCATTTTGAACGGTAATGTGCATATTCGTGTAATTTAGGAGAAAGATGAAGACTTGACAGATGACGTCTAAATTGGTGTGTTTGGAATTAATCTCTGTCACACAGATCTCATTAATCACAAATCCTCTCTGGATAGAGGGATAAAGAGGAGGGAAGTTCAGAACAGATGAAAAAGTGATGGCAAAGGGCACTTGAGCAACAGGAACATGTTCACTCCAATGTTCTCACTTTGATGTTTTTGATTTGTGATGCAGTTTGACATGTTGCATTCCATTAGACATCTATTATCAGATTGTCACTCGTACACTCTTTGTGAGGGCAAAAAAAAAAAAAAAAAAACCTTGAGAAAAACTGGCATTGCAAAATTAGATTTTTCTGCAATTTGAAAAAATATTTCAACAAATGTCTGGAATAGCTATATTTTCAAAGAATAAATACTTCTTGAATGATTGGGCTGATTTTGTTGGGAAGTGCTTTGCATAGAAAACAAAAAAAAAAAGCGTTTTTTTTTTTTGTTTGTTTTTTTTTACTGAAACATGATTTTTTTTTTGAGTGTTAGCCATCCTTTTATTGTTGAACTATTTGAGAAAGACTAACAAAAATTGGATATTCACACTCAATTATCCCCAAGGTAAGCTGGGTTCACATTTTGGCCACAACTTGGCCTTCAAATGTTGAGAATCCTAAAAGATTCCTCACATCCTAGACTAAAATCTGAAGTCTTTGCTCGTTAGTTCACCGACAGCCGAATAATGACCGTTGCGAGCAAATTTTACCCCTGATTTAATTCTGGCAGTGTCAGAAGATTTGACGCACAGTCCTGCAGTGTGACTTCTCTCACCACTACCATCAAATCAAAAACCGTTTTCATTTTTCCCTCATTTTTCTTTTCAAAACGAGCCATGATGAACTCTAAATATTGTTTTCGTTTCGTGCAACTCACAGTCACCGAGCTTGTCACGGATCGATGATGTAAAACTCTGGACGAGTCTTCTTGAATGCACCTGTTTTCAACACATCTTGACTGCCGTAGAGTCTCACATTAATGACAGCTGAGATCCTACAGCGTGACAAGGTGTTTTTGTCATGGCAGCCAGAAATATATTTTCAGCCTTGACATGTTTGTTTATGTCTTGTTTATGTATCCATTCCTTGCACAGTAACTATCCACACACTTCAACAGCAGTCTTGACAGAATGGTGCTCTTCACATCATAGGATTCATGGTGCGATGCTAGCGCTATATATCTATGCTTGTCACATGACTGAATGTTCTGTGCTATTTTTGACAGCGAATGGAGAGTCTGGATGTTTATCCTGCAGTCAGGCGGGCATGTGATCCAGTTTTAATCCAGTTTAGCCCATGTGTGACAGCTTTGAAAAATCCAACAGATTCTGCACTTGTGTGAATAAGTGTTGGATTGGGTTTGTGGCGTATGACTCACTGAAAACATTGCTGTATTAGCTGCTCATCTGAAAAGCTATCATTGTATCATAATCTCCAACATTTCTCTTGTGGAGGGAATTTGTGATTATATCAACCAGAGTTTAAAGGAATAATTCACTCGAAATGGAAATTCTGTCATCATTTATTCACTCTCATGTCGTTCCAAACCTGTATAGCTCATGTTTGCTGCTCTCTTCAATCGCAGGAAAGTGAACCGAGACTGTCAAGCGACAAAAATGAGCTCCTTAAAAGTATTTTCCCTTTCAGTGCAACTGTAATTTGCTTTTACATACAGAATATGGAGCGTCAAGCATCACTTTATGAAAAACGTGTGCTCGGACGTTCTTTAAAAAATGACTACTTTTGTGTTTTCCTGCTGAAGAAAATCATTTGGGTTTAATATGATGAATAAATGATGATAGAATGACAGGTGACAGAATTGAATTATGTACTTTTTGTTCTCAATGGAAGGAAAGAGCGCCTTCATTTTCTCCAATACATAAAGCTAAATCAAATCTCCCGTAACGTTGCTTTATTAATAACCTGAGTCATATTTCTTGGAATATGCTGAATTTGACAGAATACAGTTAATCTGAGATTATAATCCAGATGGTGGACAGAGGGTTGTTCACAGCCGTTCCAAATCCTCCATCGGTTAATTAAAGACCTGGGGCTTTTGACTGAGCAATTAGCCTGAATATTACAGTGCAGGTTTAATGAAGTGAATAGCAGAGGTGTGTGAGTGTGTGCCAGGTACATGCAGCTGGTATGTCTGTAAGTAATCAGACAGCAGGGATCATTTAAAAGAGCAGGACACCAAACCACGTAGCTCACACACATCCGAAAGCTGAGGGCAAACATTCCAGTGCTGTGTGTAAACCCCTGGACGGAGTGACGTCCCTATGCAGCTTTGCCCACGTCACTGACGCTGTGGAGTTGCATCAGCTGCATCTCACTGGTTTCGCTGTGCCGTGGGGGTGCCAGATTTTTCTGTCTGTATCTGCAGCTTGCTTTTTTGTCTCATTTTGTCTTTCATTTTACTTTTGTGAATAAGATTCTTTGGGTTTTGGAGACAGAGAGATGATTATGCTCACGTTGCTTGGGTAAAACCGCTTCATCCTTGAAAAACACTGTCCTAATGTGCCCGGGACAGATGTACTGCTTTTATGTGTTATTAGTATTAAACCTCATAGGTGCACATTTTTCCTAAGATTTATTATTGTATTATGATAAGATAGTATAGAGTAGACAGGAAGGGGGGTAGGAGAGAGAGAGAGAGAGAGAGAGGGAGAGGTGAACGGGATCAGGAAAGGTCCACGAGCCAGGCACAGCACTGTATGACCACGAGGACATCGGCACTGGAACCATACGTTTTTTTTTATTCAAACAATTGTGATAATGATGATAAAATCCTATAGACCTACAGTACTCTAGGTTACTATTCAAATATTATTGCTTTTACAATATTTAGATCAAATAAATGCAACCTTGGTGAGCAAAAGAAACTTCTTTCAAAAACAGTACAGGGGTCATTGTTTTATGTTTCCTGGGGTGCGCTTATAATGTTAGTATGTCATAGTTTAGAAATAAAAGGCATTTTTCCTCTACCTCTTTCCAGCCCTGATTTGAATGCTGTGTCTGTGGGGCGTGTCTGCTGTGAGACGTCAGTGTAAACGCCCACTGCTGTGATTGGCTAACATCTCTGCAACATGAAATGACTAAGAGATTCGGTAAATAAAAGGGGCGTTTTGGCGCAAGACCAGAACTCAGTCACTGATAAACTTGTGCTGTTTGATTGACATCTCCAGCACACACTGTTTGACTAACAGCTCCAGCGATTGTAAAGGGAGCGTTCTATATATAATTTAATCACCGTTTTAGTAACAGATTATTTTCATTCTACTAATAGAAACAATGTGAAGTTGACCGTTTAGTCAATGGTTTGATTTACTGACACATAGACAAAGAACTGTACAGGACTCACTACATATCAGATCAGGCATTAGAATTAACACAGTTGCTTACATGTTGTTGCTTTACTGTCAAGTCCATATCGTAAAAGTCTGTTTGCAAAGTCGATTGATTTACCAAAGAATCCACATTGAAGTTTGCCATATACAGATAAATAAAGCTCAACTGATACGTTCACACTGTTCACTAAACAACCATATTCCTAGCATTAGAATCCTTTGAAAGGTAATGTAATTTTTAGT
Organism: Opsariichthys bidens; assembly: GCA_037194245.1. Taxonomy (NCBI): domain Eukaryota; kingdom Metazoa; phylum Chordata; class Actinopteri; order Cypriniformes; family Xenocyprididae; genus Opsariichthys; species Opsariichthys bidens. The sequence continues at coordinate 12,478,159 of CM074299.1, forward strand.
CCCGTATCTCTCTTCTCTCCTCGTCACCTCACTAACAGTGGGCGGGGCTAATGATGCAATGATGAAGTAAGTGTTGATTTCCTCAACTATGATCATAGTCATAGATACCTGCTATGGGACATTCCAGGATCAGGCCTGGTGTCAATAAAAGCTTTTGTTGGACTAACAAGGATGTTTTCGGTTCTGAAATTTACAGGATATCCTTATTGAATGATTAACTAACCTCTTATATATCAAAAGCTCAAGGTAAAGTTAATTTCTCAATTCATGACCCCTCTAAAGACATGGATGGGCTCCTTTGACATGGGCTAGTTAGCAACCACATAGAAACCTCCCAGAACATCCTAGCAACCACCTAGAAATGGCCTAGCAACCACTAAATTTAATCCCTTTTGCTCTTAATCCTCTCTCTCTGTTTTCTTTCTCTTCACCTTTTTGCTGTAATCCATTCTTATTCGATTCATTCCTCTTTCTCGCTCACGTTTTTTTGCTGATGTTGAATCCCATGACAGAGAGGGACGAATCAGTCTTAATAACAGTAATTTATGGACACTTTAAACACATTGGTAGGCTGTTTGTAATGAACATTGATGTGCCGTTGCAGCACTTCTAATGAGTGCTTTTCACAGACACGAGCTAAATTAGCTCCTGACACCACCAAATCATGTCGCAACAAATTCATGCTCTTTTGCATGTGACTGCTTGATGTCATGCAAACATAATGAGTCCAAATTAGCATGTCCCCATCTCAATTTGAGAACGAGGGACATTGTTACGCAAGTAGGGACGCAATGTTATGAATCTTCGGAAGCGTGCGTCTGTACTAGTTTAGTGTAGATGAGCAATTGAAAGCAGGCTGCACAGAGTGTTTAATCCATGAATAAACTTCTCATTATTCTAGAAACTTAAGCTATGACCTAGTTGGCGAGGCAGTTTCATCCCCAGTGTGTTTAGGAGTTGCCAGACATCGGCGTAGAATGAAAACAAATTCTGTTTGTGTTTTTCAGACCCGGTTGAAAGTCGTCACAAATTCTGGCGCAGAGCAAACGAAACCGCTATTATGTGTTTAAATATGCAACAATGGGACCTGTTGCAGTTAACTCATTTGACTCCGCCCAAAGCCTTGAACCCCTCCGGCCA